>JAMWYP010000034.1:0-44104 GCA_025563575.1 Acacia pycnantha | reverse complement strand
TGAAGGGTGAAATAAATCATGAGTGAAGCCATATGCATGGCTTTTGGAAACAAGTCACAACAGCATTAAGACAATCAATGAAATTAAAGATGGTAATCCCTATTTTACTTTTTCAATACAAAGGCCACATGAAACATGTGAAAAATGAGGCTAGCCAGCCAAATATAGTTCACAACAGAAATCCCTCCTCTTTCTTTCGTAAGTAATCCCTCTATCACCAAACATTCAGCATTCAACATTCAACATGCTATTATGAAATCATTTTGAATATCTAGAGTAACTTAATCTCCAAACATAGGACAGACTTGTAAAGCCTCCCAATGGGGTAAGGTAGCTGAGGAAAAGGAAGCAATTTGCTCAGAGTAGTTCTTAATAATTGAATTTGGGGATCGGGTTATTAAAACTTTGAGCCTTGTTCATTATGCAAGTTGGGAAGGGGAAGGGATCCAAAATAAGGATGCAAAGCACAACAACTTACCTCATAAGCTATAACGATACAACTTACCTCAACTTCCAAGCAAAGCACAAGACCAACATTCTAATTTTGATTATAAAATAATTACTTATTGATTGTTGTAAATAAGTCAAATCAATGCATAAATATACTAGACAACTTCCCACATCCAATCAAACAGATGAGTTAATTCAAGCTCAATAAATGTTTATCAAAGCACAACTAACTTATCAAACCTGCAACTGTGATTTTTTTTCCCCACCTGAACTGCCAATATCCAATCCTAATTACACAGAACCTAATTCTAGCTTCCTCCCACTTTGTAGAAGCAAGTAAGCAACCATATGGGCAAAGCCACTGCTTCAAAAAGGATCCTCCTAAATGCCATAGAACCAAAGCACCAGAGCAATGCAAAAGTTAAATACAACAGGCTTCCAAAATGTTGATATGTATGAAACATCTCTTTGGAGTATAGCCTTGCTAAATTAGAAAACTAGTATTAAGCCCATTCTTAGAACCACTTCAAACCTTATTTTTATAGAAATGATCAATCCACATAAAGCTTGTAATGCCTTTCTTTTTAAACAAGTTCGATCGCCGTGAATTTTCATTAGCGGGGAAAACAACAAAAGAAGACCTTAATCATTTAAATTTTAAAGATGACAAAAAATATCCTAAATCAAGAAAAGTACATTTTAGTAGCAATTTGATTGACCTATATTGTGATGAGAAATGGCATACAATCAATGTCATTCATAGCAAAACAGCAATGAGATAAGTTATTGATGTGATGACAAGGCATGGCCAACATAAGACATTCTACTTACAACATGATATCCATGACTTTTCCCACAGGGAAGCAGCGAGCACGACAAACAGGTGTTCCACCTTTGGCAATGGTTCCTTCCCATTTCCACTCAGTCAAAGATGAGCCACTAGGTTCAGGTGTGAGTCTTCTCTTCTCAATAGAATAAGATTGCAGAGCACTGGGAGCCACATGGAAACTATCACTAGGCTTCCAGCGCTCACTCCTATCTGACCTACCAAAAGGGGAATTTGGTCTGGGATCAAAAGTTTGTCTAGGCACAACAGGTCCAGCGTCAATTCTTTTATCAAGGACCTCATGTTGGGGTAAATCAGTTAATAACCGTGGGAGCGGACGCCTCTGCCCTTCTAAATCAGAAAGAGGATACTCCGGAAGCTCCTTTTCAGGAGGAAGAGATCCAGTCTTCAGTTTTTTAGTGTCATGTTGATAATACACATCATCTGGAAAGTCTCGTGGATCTTCAAATAATGCATGTTTTTGAGGGTATCTCTGAGGAAAAGTACCTAGATGAGCTTGTCTATCTCTAGAAGGACTTATTGAGTGTTCAAAACTGTCCTGTAGCACTCCAAGTGGTGGCACCCTTTCACCAACCCTCCTTTGTTCATATGAACTGAATCCCCTGGCCCGTGAAGAACCCCTTCCATCTGAATCATAAGGATCAGAATCTGCCAAGTCCCATTTTGGGAAAATATTAGGGGAACTAGCACTACGGTCTCCACTGAAGCCTGCAATACCCCTATCTTGTCTCAAGTTCTCAATTGATCCATGACGACGGCTTGATGTGTAAAATGGGGATGATGGGGTGTTAGTTGAAAACCTCCCACCACCTGATGAACCAGTTTCACTCTTTGCAAAACAAATATGTACACGAGGATTTCCAAATAACTTTCCTTGAAGAGCATCTATAGCTCTGCGTGCTGATGATAGGCTCCTAAAACGAACAAAAGCATAACTACGACCTGGAAATGTTGTAATCTTCTCGATCTCACCAAATGAAGAAAAAGCCCTTCTCAAAGCTAAATCATTCACATTCAATTGAGATGGAAATCCTATCCACAAAACCTCACTGGGTTCTGGGTTTTTATCAGTCAGCTTGGATTTGTCATGATAAGGAGGCTCAGGACTACCATGGCGTCCTCTGAACTCTCTTTGAGTGAACGGAGATCCTCTTCTCCCTGAGCTTCGTTCATCCCAAGAGTAATCTTCATCATGAGTTAGTGACGGTGGCTTATCCTGTATTTGAAAACATACTGAATGTGAAATTCCAATATTTTCAACATATTCCAAAAATTATGGAAGTAGGTAATTGTTGACATCCAACATAACTTGGATAATTAAGAATTGATCATATCATTCTTCTTCGCATACACAGCTTATCTCACTCAAAGCATAACTAGAAGAATTAAGAATTGATCATATCATTTTTTCTGCACACACAGCTTATCTCACACAAAGCATGCAATGCTTCTAGTGGTGGCACAGTATATTACGCCAGCAAATCAGTGACAAATCTAAATTTGTTATTTCAAGAGGATGAACCTCACAACTTGAGAAAAAAAAAAAAAAAATATATATATATATATATATATATATATATATAGACTTCAAATAAGAAGACCAGGGAAAAAAGGTTTTGGTACATTCTTTGTAAGCAAAGTGCATGCTTATGCAGCTAATGAGACTAGAAATCAACTAAGGTATATTTGATAAGGATCATCAATATTTGACACCCTCAAAAAGGTTAACTTACTTGTAACTAAGGTAAATTCCAGCTGTAATACCAGTTAGTTGTTAGTTTTACATGTCTGCTTACTTGTAACTAAGGTATATTCCAGCTGTACTACCAGTTAGATTGTTAGTTTTACATAGCTGTCATTGTACAATTTGCAAAGAACTAAGGCATAGTTGGTTATCAAATGCACATTGGACTGGCATTTATATGAACAAGATGTCCACTGCTAGTAATTTGACTTGTATTCCAGAAAATTTTTGTATCAAGTAACTCTGAAAAACACAGGGTCGAATGTTGTTGTAATTATAAATGCTAATGCAGAGCAAATCCCTGTAGCTGATATTAAATGTTACATAATATTGAATAAGTCTATCATGCCAAAGAAGGGAGGCTCCGGAGAAAGAAAGTAGATGACACCATCATAAGAGGTTTGTTTGAGCCTTGCAGTCCTAATTGCCCAGAAAGAACAGAGCACATTAAATTTGATTTTAACAGAGACTTAATGCATAAAACTAAATTGGTCCGTTGTATAGTCAAGTAGATCTCATGTTTATTCAGCCAAACAAAAAGGTTTCTTCTGTGTCAAGTGTCGATATGAGAAACTAGGTCAAAATTGATTCATAATATATAAGAGTATGATATTTAAGTGAGGCAATCTGAAGTTTTGACTGAGTTTTAAATTGTTCAAATTTTTTAACAAAGAAACATTAAATTAAAATGAGCTTAACGAGTCAGGCCTAGATACTTGCTTACTAAATGGGTCATGCTTAAGCAGAGTTTAAAGCTCATTTGTTCAATGAGCAGAGCCAAAGCCACTTTGTTGTTACTCACTTGGTCATTTTAAGGTTTACTATTAAAAGGCAGTGGGGCAACTATGCCACCGGCGTGTTCTCCTTTTTGCCTTGTTTAATTATCCCCTCTTTCCTTCTTTTCTAGCTAAAGATATCTTGTCCTCTTTCTTCCACTCTATCATCTTATATACTACCTCTGGTCCTAATTATAGGAACACTTTTGTAGTGCTAAAGAAATATTAAATCTTATATACAAGTACTAAGAGGTCGCTACAACTAGAATGTCAGGAAATACATGGTCCTCATCTTTATGACATGCATATTAGTTTTAGAAAGTAAAAGGAGTCCAATTAATAGGATAATAATAACACCTCTTTTACTTTGATCTGTTGCTGCATATGCCCTTTATTATACCATTTATCATTTAGAATTGAGGCAAATAAACCTCTTCTACAGTTCAAACTGATAGTAAAGAGTGTATTACTTGAGCCTCACATCAGCAATTCAATCTATAACTCACCCAGTTAGTGGCCCCAGAAGGATAGTGTAAAATTATAGAGAAACCCAAATGGCCAACAGGCAAGATTAGGGTTGTAAAACTTAAACTGGTTTTAGTCACTTTAAAATGTAAAGTGACAAGTATAATAATTAAGCCTCTCACAATGTTTTAGACTAAAACAATAGCAAAGCCTTATCCCACTAGTGAGATTAGCTACATGAATCGCACGGCACCATTGTACTATATTAAACCAAATCTTTGAATAGATTGCAGTCTTTGGATAGATTGATTTGGACAGAGAGTGTGTGGAAACATGCTACCAATACAGATTGTGGAACTATGGGAGGTTGTAAGGTTAATTTAAATTACAAAGTTGCAAGTGCAGGAAGGTCAAAGTTTAAGGAATCTGTAACTTATGAACCAAAATGAAAATAAGGATATTGCTAGGATGAGCCTCATTGCTTGGTTGGGATCGCCAGTATTCAGTGACAAGGAAAAATCACATCGTAGATATTAAGATTCCATGAATTAAGCTTATTTATGTGAGTACTTTAGAGTGTATCATGCTTATTGCCAGAAATAAAAAGAGAAAACTGTAGTCAATGTTGGCAATTATGGTGGTTTTGAAGTTCCCAAGCTCATAGAAATAGCACAACAGTCTGAACATGGTGGCTGCTACAGCTGTGGCAGCCATCATTTTATCGAAGGTGCCACATTAAAATGGTAAGCAGAGATTTTTCAAATCTGCATCAGCCCAAGAGTTCCATTGAAGGATACTCAAGCCTTAAACCTGAACAAAACCTGGCTGGAACCCTCTTTCATGTTACTTGGGAGCTCCTTCAGCCTCTAACTAGATTCTATTTTCTTCGTAATTTTGAATTTTCTGTCACAACCTCTCATACTGGTCCTAATTCTCTAAATGGCATTAATGATTCTAATTTAAAAGCTACAGCCTTTGAATGAAGAATAAGATGGTTTTAAGTCCACTGTTAATGATAAAGGAATTGATGAGCAGATGATTAGGAGGATGAGGATGATGATTCCATCTTTTCATGTGAATATTGATCTCCACTACCTCTTGAATAATTTTTTGTGATGTTTGTATTATTATTATTTTCTTTTCATTTTGAAATGTTTTTCTATTCCGGTTGCCTCAATACAACACCTGGCAACCATCTGCCAAAGCACCATGGCAATTTTTAGGCTTTTATCCGCATACAATTAACAACAATCACCGCGGGTCCTGGAACTTTGCATCAAGAAATGAAGGTCCACACTGCTCACATTTGTGGATGTTTATCATTCATGAGAATACTTTTTCATTAACATCTGGTAACCCATATAACCAACATTAGGTTCTGGGAGAATCCTTAGTTGGGCGAAATTTCCTTTTCATGAGTTTCTGAGCCTAAGGCTTCTATAGTTCATATCAATGCTCCGAGCATTTTTTTAACAATTTGAAAGATTCCATTTAGATAGCAATACTTAGCAAGATTCCTACTATAGCTTAAAAGTGCTTTCCTATGGTTAAAAGTTTGCTGTGGTACAATTCATGGTGTTTGGCCGTTAATCAGAATTGCAAGCAGGCATTGATCAAACATCAAAGCCGCCATGGCAGTGAATTGAATTGTATGTGAAAAACTCAACACGTTGAAAATTCGTCACAGGATCTTATGATTGGACATCATATGAATAACAATTGATTGATTATTTGACAGAGAATCATCAGGATGCCCCATGTATGCCATTGAGAGACAGAAATAATTAAAATGGAAGACTATATATGTGGCACAATGGACTTGCTGCGGGTCTTAAGTTATAATCAAGCATCACCATTATCTCAGCAAAACACACTCAATATTTACCCAACTTTTTACAGAACTATTAAGGAATTGAAGCATTTTCAAATTATTTACAATATCCATGCATTGGAACCCAGCTGTGAGATTTTGAACCTGCTTTTCATCTTTAGTAGCAATCTGATTTGCATTTCTTTACTCATATTTGATCAGTATTTTCATCCTAACAGAAACATTTGACCAGGTTATGAATTGAATTAATGTGCATATGTAACTTGTTAAAACCAATAAAAATTGTTCGACTGCTTCAAAACCAGTCATTACTCACCCCTTCGAAATAAATTATTTTATTGGGGATGAAAGTGTGAGATGAATCCAAAGTTGGTCATTAGAGGAGTTACATTCATGGTCATTGCTCATTGCTTGGATACACATTATCATTATAATAAGTTGCCAGCTCAGAGTGCATTTAATTGGGGCTGTTGCCGGAAGTTGAATTGCCAAGGGCATAAAAAAACCTATCGTGGCAGAATAAGTTGCTAGCTCATAGTACCAGTACGTTGACACGAAAAGTTTAATCAGGGCAGAATCAATATTCATATTATACATGCATGTTCTTCAAGTCCAAGGATAAGATGTTATATAATTATCTAATCAGGGCTCTGGCCGGCAATATGAGCAAAAGAGAATTGTTATCTCTTTCTTTCTTTTTCTTTTCTTTTTTAATGGATTTGGCATGAGAAATCATAGATTTCAAAATATCATCACATTTATGCAGTTTCAACCCCTAGAGTCTGCTATGTAAAAAATTGGTTCAGAACTAGAGAAAGGTAGTGAGCAGCTCATGCTGCATACATGATCCATCCAGATAGTGATAGCAACTTTATTTCTGGAGAAATGAATGTATCATTTTGTACCGTTGTTTGGAGTGAACCATTAATGGAATGGAAAGCAGCAATTTTTCTGAATCTTTTATGTCATGCGCATGTTTTGAAGCACTTTGATGGTCTATTATACATCACAAGTAGTGAGTTGGATTCCTAAGTTTGTCTTACAAGGTTTTTTCCGATTTAAATTAGTAATATTTTGGGCTTGGATATATAATTCATCAGAACTGCTGGAGAATGTACATATGCGCATAAAAAAGCATCTGAAAAAGTATCAGATAGAAAGAGGTGTGCAGGACTGACCGCCTTAGCAAATTCAACTCTAAGCGGGTTGCCTGCAACAGGATAACCTTGAAGTTCTTTCAAAGCATCAATAGCATCTTCATCCCTTCTGAAATTGATGAAAGCATAGCTACGAGCAGGTTGGAATGCTACACTTTCAAGAGGTCCAAATTGTAGAAAATAGCGAGCAAGTTCATTCTCTGTTATACTGTGTGCTAGATTCCCAACCCAAAGGTGCCTGGAAGGGGGGTTGCTGCTATTGCTACGCCCATTGTTGCCTTTATCTTCAAATCTTGAAGGGTAATCCCTTCTAAACCGGTCCCTCCCACCACTTCGATTTAACTATAGCCAAAACAACAGAAAATACCCAGTCTCAAATATCGCTATCTCAAAACCATTATAAAGTGACAAATGTGCTTAGTTGATCTCAAGAACAATATAGAGTGAGAATCAAGGGCAAGATTGGTAGTCCTTGAAGCAAGAAACAACATAGAGATAACTAGTGGTAACAGATGGATAAAAGAGTACGAACGAAACTGACCATAGTAGAGTGAAGAGGGAGAGTTGTGCGTCAACTTCAACACCGAATCCGATTACTTCAAGCAACCGACTCAGACATAAACAATAATAAATTGATAGTTTCAATTGTTCGCTTCGGAAACTCTGGATCTTTGGAAGAGATGATATAAGCCGTGGGTACACTGCCTAACAAGGGCGCTGTGTAGCGTCCAGGGAATTTAGGGCTTCGAAGGGGTTAATGTTTCATCGAGTTCGCTGAAGCAGCTTGTGAGGAACGCCTTTTGCCTTTTTGATGGCTGGAATCTGGGGATAAGCTATGTAATGTACGGCGAGGATACACTCCCTACTTCCTAGTATTTGTATTGATACGGGAAAATTAACAGGAAAAGCCCCACTAAATCTTAAATTCTAATTCATGACTTGAATTGGCCCATAATCACTAAAGCAGAACAATGGGCGGGTTGGGCAGCCCATGCACCCATAGCCTACCCATTTAATTTTAAATGGGTATGGGTTAACTCATATCCGTACCTCAACCCATTTAAACCCATGTTAAACGGGTTAACATAAAAATGGGCAGACTAACCGAGTTTTGGGTAACCCATTTATATTTGACAATTTTTTTTTTTTTGAGAAAAACATATATAAGCATTAAGTATCCACTCAAATTTATCATTCTAAATTCTGAAATATGAATATTTGAAATTCAATAATCATAATTCACACAAAAGAACCTAAATTTAGACAAGTGTCATCATAACATAATTTTGATGTTCAAACTCCAAGTGAGGAAATGGGCAAATGAGGAATGGATATTTCATGGCAATGCGCGCGTATTATTGTCCAAGTGTCCATATAGTTAATAAAAAATAGGAAAAATTATAATAAAGGACCTAAGAAAAATAATATTTATTAAGAATGATCATAAAAATAGTAATTATTTTGAAGGACCGGAAATTAAAACATTAAAATAAAAAGACTAAATTGCCATTGGTCAAATTTCCTATATTATCTCTAATTAAATCAGAATCTGAAATGATTGATTGAAAATGATAAATACAGATCAAATCAGAATCTGAAATATGTAAGTTAAAGTCTAACTTTTTATCTCTCTTGTGAAGAAGAAATAGTAGGTTTATTTCTCACCTTTACGCAAAATAATGTTTTAATTGTTGTTGTATTTTAGTTAGTTTCAGATTTGGTCTTAGGTCTTAATAAAGGGCAATTTGGTCTTTTTATATTAATGTTTTAATTTTTGGTCCTTCAAAATAATTACTGTTACGGACCTAGTCTAGGCCCATTATCTCACTGGCTAGTACAGGGGGCAACCCACTATCCGTGGGACCCAGCCATGACCTTGGACATGCACACACGATCTCGGACACGCACAACACGATCCCAGGACATGTACGGTGTGGCGCCAAGGAACTAACTAACCAGGGTAGACTCTATATATAGAGAGGAGGAGACGGCGCCGGTACACAATCTCTTAGCCTTGACTAATCTACATTCAAATCACACGGCACACACAAAGACCCCCGCAGGCGAAACGCCCGCTTGTGTACCGTGATCATACCTTCTCCCGAACGCTTGTCCTATAAGCATACAGGAGGAGCACACGATCCTATATCAATCTCCTGACCTTCAATAGGTAGGACATCCGAGTCCCGAACTGCAACAGTGGCGCCGACCGTGGGATCAATAAACTTCAATTCCCGTGACCATGAGGATAAGCACTCGTGCTTCGTGCCAAAGACAATCGGAGGCGGATCGCGGGGGACAACCGTCAACCACCGCGTCAACCACCCCGTAACGAGCGGCCGATTAACCAATACGATGGAGACCATCGGAAGGAGAAGATCGGCTATCTCACCGAAGACCCTTTGATTCCCAACAATGAACGACATCAAGAGGACAACCCGTCCGACACGGAGTCCTCGGCTCCACGAAACCAAGACCGTGGACCACGAATTCCACTGAGGCGGCCGGACATCCCACATGCCGAGCGACTTTCGATCTCTTCAAGCCGGGATGCTTGCGATAATGAGACGGGTGGACAACATAGACAAGCGCCATACCCTTCACTATCGCCAGCGGAAGAGCGGGAGAAAAGACGGACCCACACCCTTTCCAGCGAGGACTCGGAAGATAAAACTTGGAGAGAGGACGACGATGACGAGAGCTCGGCCATCGCACCGACAGCGTAAGGCGGAAACCGTTAACAGCAGGAGGGCCAATAGGAGGAACCTAAACCGAGATGAAGAAGGTCGACCTCGGGCGAGGAACCATCGAGGTGACGGGACGATTCCTCCAAGTGGGTTCCAACGACGGAGATATGTCGACCAAATGCACAATAGCTTTTTCTCAAAGGAGATCCGTAATGCCCGATTCCCGAAAAGTGAATTTGGGTGAGTTGACAAAGTACGACGGCACACAAGACCCGACGACTCATTTAGAAGACTTTGACGTTCACATGTCGGTTAGAGGTCTCAAGGAACCAATCGTGCCGCGAATCTTCGCCGCGACGACGTTGAAATGGCTCCACACTCTTCCTTTTGGGTCGATCCACAATTTTGAAGACTGCCGAGGCCTTTGAGTTGCACTTCGCAACTAGCAAACGGCAACCAAAGTCCCAGTATTCTTTGTCCAAAATCAGGCAGCGGCCGAGAGAGCTGCTCCAAAGTTACCTTGACCACTTCAATCATACGGTACTACAGGTGCGCGGACTCAACGAGGACGTACACGTTCACTTATTGGTGGATGGCCTCGATAAAGAGTCCCGCCTGGCAGAATCTTTCTTGAAGGAGCGGGCAAAAAATCTCAACGACTTCATAACCCGTTCAAAGAAATACTTGGACGTCGAGCAGATGCGAATGGCAAACAATCCCATTTTGAGGCGGGACCAAGATAGAACCTCCTCCCGAGGTCGAGACTTCTCTCGATAATGTAAATAGGATTCCCGCAGAGGGGGAACGAAAACAAGAGCCGGGTGGCAAGTCGATCGCGGAGCAAGTACGAGAAATATTCGGCCTTGACGGTGCCTCGGTCCCAAGTATGGAAGGAAGTGTCAAGAACCGAGATGAAGAAGGTCGATCGACCTCGTCTGGTCCCTACCGAAGATCCGGGGTAGACCAATCTAAATATTGCTCGCTCCATGATGGTCGGGGTCATACAACTGATGAATGTTACGAGCTCCGTGATGCAATCGAACGATTTGTTCGCGAAGGCAAACTTCAACAGTATGTCATAGAGCATCAAGGAAAAGGTGGTAAACGAAAGACCAAGAACCGCAGCAGGACCCCGAAAGTTCAAAAAAGGGAAGATAAGCGCAAGGCCCTCAAGTCGATGACGAATTTCCAGAAGCTGAATTCGACTGTAACGTAATTAGCGGAGCAATGGGCGGAGGCGGAGATACTATGAGCCAGCGAAGGAAATACCTTCGAGAAGTCCTATCCGTCAGAGACCGACCAAAATTTAAGGAACATCACACTGAGGTAGCACGATCGCCTTTGTTTTTCACAAGTGACGACCTCAGAGACGTTGTCCCAGGCCATCAAGATGGGCTAGTGATAACCGGACGGTCGTCAACCGCCGAGTCAAGCGGATATTTGTGGATGCCGGGAGCTCGGCCGACATACTAAGTTGGGAGGTGTTTAAAAGAATGAGCCTGGACCGGGACGACTTAAAGCCTTGCAAGACAACCCTCATCGGGTTTAACGGAGAACAATCGCGTCCGAAGGGGTTTATCGACCTCCGGTTCACCCTCGGAGTCAAAACGCCTTCAAGTCCGAAAGAGTGCGGTTCATAGTGGCCGACTTCGTTTCACCCTACAACATAATCTTGGGAAGGCCAACCATTCACAAGTGGGACATGCTGGTATCTACTAAGCATCAAAAACTCAAGGTGATAGGCAACCAAGGAACCGTGGTCACGGTAACGGGCGATCAAAAAGAGTCTCGACAGTGCTACTTCGAAACCGTCAGAATTGGGAGGGTGGATCTTCGTCCCAGCCCCAGAGAAGCAGCTATCCGGACCGTTCGGACCGAGATTCACCAGACGACGGGTTAATACTGTGGAGTTAGACATCCGCGACGAGGAGGTACGCCCAGGCGGCGGGAGACTGGAAGATCTCGGTGGTAGGCGATCCTCTCCGCACCACTAAGATCGGCAAACACCTATCTCCCGAACTTAAAAGCGCTTTGGTGGAGTTCCCGAAGGAAAACCGGATATCTTCGCTTGGAATTCGTCTCTGTACGGGATAGATCCGAAGTTTTGTTGTCACAAACTAGAAGTTTATCCGGCTCAATCCATGTGTCGCAGAAAGAGGAACCACAGACCATAAAAAAGGAAAGCATTGGAGATTCACATCCAAGAATTGCTTGAAGCCGGATTCATTCGGGAAATTCAGTATACAACCTGGTTATCAAATGTGGTGATGGTAAAAAAGCCAAACGGGAAGTGGAGAGTTTGTACAGATTACAAGAACTTGAACAAAGCGTGCCCGAAGGACTCCTACCCAATGCCAAACATCGACCAACTGGTGGACAACGCCTCAGGATTCCAGCTCCTATCCTTTATGGACGCATATTAGGATATAATCAGATAGCGATGTACCCAGAGGATCAGGAAAAGACGGCATTCATTACTGAAAGAGCTAATTATTGCTACAATGTCATGCCCTTTGGATTGAAGAATGCTGGAGCTACATATCAAAGGATGATGAATAAGGTCTTTGCAGACGGATCGGTCGCAATGTGGAAGTGTATATAGATGACATGATCGTCAAAACTTTGGACCAGCAACGCCATATACAAGACACGGAGCAGACATTTGCCAAACTCGGAACCTACGAATCCGACCGAATCCGCCAAGTGTGCTTTTGGCGTCCCCATTGAAAGTTCCTGGGTTTCATGCCGACTAACCGAGGCATTGAGGTCAACCCGACAAATGTAGGGCGGTGATGGAGATGAAGGCTCCGAGTAATAAAAAAGAAGTCCAGAAGCTTAACCTAAGATTGGCCGCCCTAACCAGGTTTTTGCCAAAGTCGCAGAGAAGGCTTTGCCCATGTTCAAGCTCTTAAAGAAGGAGGCATCGGTGGAGTGGAATTCAAAGTGCGATGACGCATTTGAAGAGATAAAGCAATGTCTGGCCAATCCTCCAGTCCTCTCAAAACCTCAACTTGGCGAGAGTCTTTTCCTTTACTTATCCATCGGCGAGGAGGCCGCGCGCGGCCTTAGTAAGAGAGGCGGAACACGGACAAATTCTCGTATATTTTGTCGCAGAACCCCGTAATGCCGAGGTCCGATACCAAAAGCCGGAGAAAGTGGCATTCGCCCGCTTATTGCGGCCCGTCGATTAAGACCTTATTTCCGTGGTCACCATATCGTTGTTAGAACAAGCCAGCCAATTCGACAAGTCTTACATAAGCCGGACCTAGCGGGGAGGATGACTAATTGGACGATAGAACTCTCCGAGTTCGACATCACCTATGAAGCTCGCCATGCAATCAAGTCACAGGCGTTGGCCGACTTCATCGTGAGAGCTCACCCCGCTACTAGGGCAGATGATACGATAGCGGGCGAATGGAAGGTGTATGTCGACGGATCGTCGAACACGAAAGGAAGTGGAGCCGCAGTCATCATTGAGAGTCCAGAGGGGGTTACAATTGAGCATTCGTTGCATCTTAACTTCCCAACTTCGAACAATCAAGTAGAATACGAGGCCTTGATAGCCGGCTTTTCAAGCCAAGGAAAATGGGGCCACAAGAGTTAAGGTTTTCACCGACTCCCAACTTGTGGCGGCTCGGATCGAGGGTACGTATCGTGCTAAAGGCCCACTAATGGCCAAGTATCTCCTAAAAGCCAAGGACTTAATGTCGACTTCGATGAAGCAACCGTTACCCATATCCCTCGAGGAGAAAACGCAAGAGCCGACATTTTGTCAAAATTGGCAAGCACTAAGCAGAGGTTGTCACCGTACGGTTGTCCAGCAAAATCTCGAAGATCCGGTGTGCATGATGGCTATTTCGGTTGAATCGACCGAAAAAGCCAATAGAAGACTATCTTGAACGTGGACTCATCCCGCACGATGCAATGGAGGCGAAAATGTTGGTTCGAGAAGCGGCCAAGTATACAATGGTGGAGGATCAACTCTACCGAAAGGGATTACATTCTCCCATGCTAAGGTGTTTGAACCCAAATGAAGCTGTATGCCGGGCAACTACGGTGGCTAATCGTGGCAGTAGACTATTTCACCAAGTGGATTGAGGCCGAACCTCTCACAATGATCTCCTCGGCACGTGTGCAACGGTTTGTTGAAGTGAATATAATTACGCGGTTCGGAGCACCAGCCGAGATAGTAACCGACAATGGAACTCGCCACCGGAGTCGGATTTCGTGATTTGATTTATGAATACGGAATACAAAGATCACTTTGCTTCCGTGGAACATCCGCAGTCCAACGGGCAAGCTGAAGCCGCCAATAAGGTAATCCTTGAGGGTTTGAAGAAACGTATGCTGGAGGCCGACACCTCTTGGGTTGATCAACTACCCTTTGTTCTTTGGGGAAACCGAACAACTGCTCAGACATCCACTCAAGAAACTCCTTATAGGCTGGCCTACGGATGTGAGTCTATGATTCCTGTCGAAATAGGGATGATGTCTTGGCGCAGGAAGAGCATTTTATCACAAGGAGAAACAACCAATAATGAGGCGTTAGCAGTCGAGATGGATCTGGCCGATGAGGCCCGGGTTACCGCCCATTGTCGGGATATTGCAATGAAGCAGCTGATCGCGGCTCGTTATAACAAGAAGGTTAGACCACGGACATTCCGGCCTGTTGCTTGGTCCTTAGAAGGGCCGACATTGGAAACAAGAATTCCAAAGACGGCAAGCCGGCGGCTAATCGGGACGGACCTTATCGCGCTCGGGAAACTCTTGAGAGAGGAGCCTACATTCGAGAATTTGGATGGAGCCCCAATCAAGCGAACATGGAATGCGGACAAGTTAAAGGCGTATTTCGCTAGGCTTATCTTTTGTTTGTCTTAAAGCATCTTTTCCATTATGTTCTTTGTTCGATGTTGGCTCCGCCGCTCTTCCTGCTTTGTTGAATATGAATGAAACTCTCGTTGGAGAGTATTTGTTGAATTCCAAACATTGTCGTTTTCAAGATTAAATTGTTACTAGCTTTTCAGCTGAAGAAATTAGGTTTGGATAGATATCGCAGCCCAGACACGCTTATTTACTCCGGGGTATCAATAGAAAATGTCATGCACTCGATCAGTCAAAATGCTCGGACGCTATCGGGACAAAACCGAACCCGGCAGTGGCAATTTTCGTTTGCCTTTGGATGACCGGTTACAATACCAGAATCTTATAAGACAGTGCAAACACTAGCACTTTAAAACATTATGGTCTTATGACCAAGAAGCGCGTTCGCAGATTCTCGCTTACTTTCATATGACCTTGGCCCTACGACCGCAATAACGGTAAAGTTATATTCTTATATGATGCATATGATTGTTAGATTACCATCTACTATTAATTGTAGGCAAAAATGGCCGATTGGCCAACTGCTCAATAAAAGTCAACGCTGAATGTAACCTATTTAATATACAAAGTACAAATAAAGGAAATCAACCCACGAGCTTGGGGGCGGTTGAGACTTCCTCACCCCGCTCGGCCTCCAAGACACAGCCGCATCGCCATCTACTCGGGTCTCGGAGTTAGCAGGAGGTTCCACATAGGGAACAAACTGCCCGTCATCCACATAAGCCCGAAAATGATGCCCTGTAGTGTTGAGCTCGACCCCGGTTCGAGCCGGATCCGGGCAAGGGAATTCTCAAACGCTCCACCACGGATCCCACAGCAGCCTCCCGGCCGGTTATCTCCGCGTCATATGCGCCAAGACGCCTCCCTTCGGCTTTGACCTGTCCTCTCAAATGTTATGGCTTTCAACCGCTTCTTCGCCGCTAGCTTCGAGCCGCTTTAAAGCCCTCGATTATTACGTTGGAGTCGGCCAAGAGACCCCGGGTCTCTTTCGCTGCAAACTCCACTTTCCCCACCGAACCTCACGAGCTCGGAACTCGTTCAAGCGATTTGCCATTGCTTCGAGCTTCATCACGGCCTGACGGCACGCTTGCCTCCGCGGCGCCTCCGCATATTTGTGGTGGAGGGTTAGAAAAGATTGGGTCAAACCAAGACCTCTTAGGAAAGCATTACCCAATTCCGGACGTCTCGTACATCGACTTCCCGCAAGGGTACCGGCTCTTGATAGCGGGTAGGAGGCGGGAGTGCGATGCCGAGCTCTTCTAATTCCCTTACTCCACAAATGGGAACGGGGAATGACAGTTGGAGGACGAGGGGGAACCGGGGTATCAGGCGATGAGGAGGGCCCAACGTTGGTCGACTTGGGAGGCGCGAGGCCGAGGTAGGGGAGGCTCGGATAGGACAGACTGTCCTGGCATCGCCATGCGGGCTTCGAGGACTCTCCGCCTTGAGCTTCTTTGGCTCGGCACGCTCGATGACTCTCCGACCTTCGACTTGCCCGAGTCATGGGCCGACCTCTTTCTCCCCTTAGTTGTTGGCACAGGGATCCCAGAAAGATATTGCGGCTCTTTCATTTTGAGACCTGCACGAAACACGTACACCGTGTTAGCTACTAGGAAGGCAAAAACGATGAATACTTTACTAAGACGCGAACAACGCCGATATTTAAATAGCGTAAATATCATACTTGGCCCCGACACCATCTCATCTCGACGCCGAGCCTCGGCCCGATATTGGGCTACCAAGGAGCCGACCCCAACAAGTGCCGTCGCCTCACATGGTCTAGTATAGCGTCGATGGCTTTCCTTTCGTGCTTCAGCAGATTGGACCGCTCTACCTTATAGGCGCTAGGGGACACGTTGTGGTGATCTTGACACCAATACAAATTAAATTCTCAGTCGACCTTCGCAGAGTCTGGCCCTTTGAGGAACCAAGGAGTTGTGCCACTTTTAGTGACAACTTTAAAAAAGTTGCTCTTGAAGCGTTTGAAAGAGTCAGAGACTGGGGTAAACAAACGCCGGTTGGCTATTCCCCGAATGGACGTCCAGCCCTTGAGCTCCGCGGCTCTTTCCGAACGAGAGGTATGGGGGTGAAGAAATAGAAAACATAGAGGTGGTGCAAGGCGACCAAGGCTCATGCAAAACCACTCGAAGGCAATCGTGTAACCCCATCCATTGGGGTGTAATTGCGAGGAGCTACATTAAGGAATTGGAGGGTGGCCATTTGAAATTCGGAAAAGGGAAAGCGAATACCAAGTCCGGTAAGGTAGTCTCGCATAGAAAAGAAAAAGGAGTTGTGGCTCCCCTCCTCTCGGAGCACACAGCTCTTCCTCTTCCGGAGACAGAGAGAGTAGGTGTTAGTATCTTGAACTCGGGAGACCTTCCAAGTCTTCTATAGTCGGCTTTGACCGATAGGACAACACTTCGCGGTAACCCAAGGGAATTGTTCAATTAAATCCTGTGGGGGCTAGCGCGGTTTGCATTTCCGACTCGACTCACCCGCGTGAGAAGAAGAAGACGACGCCATTATACCTAACACAAATAAAAATATAAACAAGATCGAATCTTCCTAGCATACCTGATGTCAAAAATTGAAGGCGAGATTCCACAGTTGTGGAAAGATTAAAATCCAAGTCAACGGGACTCGGCGATGAAGCTTGAGGAGCCGGGACAATATTGTGTCGGCAGGAGCTTAAAATCAAGTCGGCTGTGGAGGAATCCCCACAAGAAATAAGTCGTGAGCATTCGTACAAGCAGTCATAGCAAGGCCCGATGTAGGAATCAACCTCGGCCCTAGGACCCGAGCCGCCACTTGCTAGACCGGCTATTCGGAAGGCCCTGAGAAGCGGACACGTCGAAGCTCGGGTTAAACACCCTTGGATTGGGAAGAAGCGGGAAGGAAACATTCGGACTTCCCTAACCGATGATGCGCCGTCTCGAGTTTTCGCCGCCCACCACCGTAAGTTTTCCCTTGCCTCCACGGTGATCGGTTAAAGCAACGGTTTGCGACGTTGGACGAGAAGATTCATCGCCCCAAAGCCACCAACGGCTTTTTCCATTGACAGCTTGGCGTAGTTCAGCCAGTTCTTCGGGGGTCATATCCTTTATGTCCTTCGACATTGGGAGCCACTCTCTTAAAGGTATTAACGAAAAGGAAACGGCTCACTCGAAAAATAGGGGGATTTTTGCACAAATGTGGGAACTGAAAACAGGACTACGCGAAAATTCACTCAATAAAGAAATATACCCAGAACTTCAACTAAATACAGACGCAATCTTATAGGGAACAAGCAGATCGGAGAGAGTAACAAAACAAAGAGGCGTGGAAACAATAATACCTACCTAAAATATGGAGATGATCGATGAAAGTTGTGGAATGAAGATGGTTCACGAGATAGATTATCCTCCGGAAAGCGAAAATCGTCGGAGAGAAGTTCTTCAAAACAACTTGGGTAAAATGGCACTCAAGGAGACCGCGGGTATAAACCTTTCAAACCCAATCGACGGGGGCAAAAGCGCCTTTTCATTCATTAGCAAGGATGACGTGACCTTTTCATTTAATGCGCGTCTGTCAAAGCTTTAATTACGCCAAGGGCCGTATAGGCCAAGACCCCCTCAATTCGGCTTCACGACAGCCGAGGGGATGGTCGAAGAACAACGAAATTTAAAAGCAAACATAACCCGGACCACATGTCTGGGGGCAACTCAACCAGAAGACTTATAACTTCGAGGTTGTTTGAAAGTTATGATAGACACCCTATCAAAGTAAAAGGGGGTGATACCAGCTCCGATACAAAATCAGGATTCAGCAACATGTCCACCCCGGTTGACCAGAGACCTGGACAACCCGGCTGGGGGGGGGCAAGGATATCATGTTACTTCGCGATCAACAAAGACTCGGACTTCCGTACTTCACCAAACGAACATCTAAACTCGGTAGTTCGAGACCCGAGCAACCGAGCTTGGGGCAACCATTACGGACCTAGTCTAGGCCCATTATCTCACCGGCTAGTACAGGGGCAACCCACTATCCGTGGGACCCAGGCCATGACCTTGGACATGCACACACGATCTCTGACACGCACGCACGATCCCGTGACATGTACGGTGTGGCGGCCAAGGAACTAACTAGCTGTGTAGACTCTATATATACGAGAGGAGGGAGACGGCGCCAGTACACAATCTCTTAGCCTTGACTAATCTACATTCAACACACGGCACACACAAGCACCCCTTAGGCGAAACGCCTGCTTGTGTACCGTGATCATACCTTCTCCTGAACGCTTGTCCTATAAGCATACAGGAGGAGCACACAGATCCTATATCAATCTCCGGACCTTCAATAGGCCGGACATCTGAGTTCTGAACCAGAACAATTACCATTTTTATAGTCCTTCTTAATAAATATTATTTTTCTTAGGTCCTTTATTATAATTTTTCCTAATATATATATATATATATATATATATATATATATATATATATATATATATATATATATATATATATATATAACTAAATGGGCAACCCAAAGGTGTGCCTATAACCCGCCTATTTAAGTTTTAAATGGTTGGTTTTAAACCCAACTCGTTATTTATTTTTTTAGGCGGATTCAAAATGGCCTAATTGCATTGGGTTGTGGACGGACTCAGCAGATTGCGGGTTCCATACTCAACCCTAATAATCACGTGAATTCTTAGGAAGGTATGAAATTAAATTAAATTTTATAATAAAATTACGTTTTATACCGTTATCTTCTTAAAAAAAAATGACAACAATTAGATAAATAATAATTTCAACGAAGCAAATGACATCAACAATTAAGTTGAAAACAACTAAAGCTGGGGACATATATTATAATGGCGTGGCAGATGTGCTAATAATATTGTGGATATCACGATGGCTTTTTAATTTTTCTTGTATTTAAGCTTTTTCTGTGAATAAAAAAAACTTGTTTCAGTAAAAAAATTTAGGGTAAAGGTGTAACTTTACACATGAAGTTTACCCCCGGAAGCGTTCAGCACCATGAAGTTTTTTCTGGAGCAAAAGTACGCACGAAGTTACGTTTTGGGAGTGCCCAGCACCACGGGCGTTAGTTGACCGTTAACTTGGATGGAAGTGAATAGTAACACAGGTAAAATTACACTTTTGCCCTTAGTTTTAGGTGAAATTACCATTTTGCCCTAAGTTTTTTTAAATAAAAAAAAAACTAAAAATACCCCCTCCCCCCGGTGGGCCCCACCACCCGCCCCCTACCGGCCGCCCCACCGCCGGCCGGCGGCGGTGCGGTGACCGCTGGTGGGGTCCACCGGGGGAGGGGGTATTTTTAGTTTTTATTATTATTTAAATCTAAGGGTAAAAGGGTAATTTTTATTTAAAACTAAGGGCAAAAATAATAATTTTCTTTTTTTACTTACCATCCTCCACGTCAGCAACCACGTGTAAGTCCAAATAAGCGCCACGTCACGCCACGTCAGCGTTCCATCCAAATTAACGGTTAACTAACACCTGTGGTGCTGGGTGCTCCCAAAACGTAACTTCGTATGTACTTTTGCTTCAGAAAAAACTTTGTGGTGCTGGACGCTCCCGGGGGTAAACTTCATATGTAAAATTGCACCTTTACCCAAAAATTTATATTGAACATAATGACAACAAACATGTAAAAGTACCATGTGGCTTCCAATGTTCTTTTGAGGCAACATAAAAGTTGTTTAAAAAATGATGACATTGCTATGATTTTAAATTTTCTACAAGGAAACTATAAAACTTTAATTGCATCATTATTCTTTCACAAGTACTTATAGGATGGATTTACACCTTAATCTATTTTTAAATCACTTATGATAGTATCCGTTGAAGTATATTTTTAGTTTTTTAATTTTACATGATGTTTCATTTTAGATCCCTAATTTAAACCTCATACAAACTTAAAGGTCTAAAAATACATTTGTCTAATAGTTTTTTTTTTTTTTTTTGTGTGCCAACAAATAGTTTATCATGTTAAATAAGTTTACCTTTTAGTAACATGTTAAGAGTTTTATAAGAGAAATCAGAATTGTAAGTTTAGAAAGTGTTTTGACATGATACTCCACATCCTATATGTATGACATATTTACCTAATTTGATTAAATTAAGAAAGTTAGTTAAGTTAATCAATATAACATGTTTTTTTTCTAAAATCCCCTTTCCTCCTGTTAATGCAGGAGGAACCCGATGGCATACCTTTAATTAGTTACTAGCCTGCTCGTTCAAACTCACAGATCCTCACCAACGCAACTAGCCTCTGTTTTGGTGTTGTTTTACAGAGGAAGGGTGATCAATGAATACTCACCGCCGGCTCTCTTCCTGAAAGAGAATGGAAACGAACAAGAGTCCAGAAGCATGGTTTATATAAAGGTTTAAGGGTCCAGTTCAAAAGGAAAAACTAACGGTCTGAGACGCATGAAAACGTTGGTCCGAGGAGAAGTAATGCTCAGTCAGAGGAGAACATACTTCTAATATTGTTTGGCTCAAAAAGTATGGCTTCCTGCTGTGGTGTGACCCGTGCAAGCCGCTGTGATTATTTTCTCTTTTGACCACAGGTTACGTGTTCAGCTGATATGTATTCCCTTGCTGTTGCGTGATCCCCTTTTCTGCATTTACGGCTGGAGTGAGAGTAGAGAGCTGCTTGTTTGACAGATTGCATGAAGTGATTGGATTGAAAGGAAGAAAGGAGGAAGAAGAAGGAAAGAGAAGGAGGAGAACGATGGCTACAGGCGCAGACACGGGACGATGAGGGGAGATGTGACAGGTGGGGACGACGTCGTTTTGGCCTTCCTCCGTGGCATGTGACTGGACCAACTCACGTTACGTACACACCAGCAACGTTAGTGATACTGTTAGGAGCTAACTGACAAAAGGACTAACGTGTGATGTTTTTTGATTTCCCAGGGATAACGGGACGGGTTATTTTTAGTTAAGGATCAAAAAGGGGTCCGTACATTTTTCCAGGGACCAAACAAGATATTTACTCAAAAATTATCATTGATCACGAAAACAAACAAACATATTGGATTTAGATTATGAAGACCCCATCCAAATTAACAACTTAAGTCCGTCGTTGTCAAAAAATGAGAATGTGGTAAAACAATTTTGCTGCTAAAAAATTAAAATTAATTTAAATGCAATAGTACATGGAGTAAGCCAATTCTTGAAAACATTAATAGAAAAATGACCTTGAGAGAAAATAAGGAAAAATAACTTTTAAAAAATAATTTTCATAACCAAAAAAGGGAATTAGTGATTAAAATGTTTTAGGCGATGGTAGAATACTAATGGCATGTGATTACAAGCAGAATCAAATCTACAATCTCTCATAGGAGAGTATTCATACCACCAGACACCAGTTTACAACATATTTAGGGTAAATTACCACTTTTATAATTCAGATCTATCTTCATTTAAAAAAAAATGCATATATTGACTATTTTGATATTTTCTCAAATAACCAACATCATCTTGTCCTTTAGCAAAAAAAAAAAAAAACATCATCTTGTCCCTTTCATTTTTTATTTTTGCCTTTGTCAACAATTTTTATAGAACAGTAAACAGGGAGATTAGTAGATGACGTAATTGCTAAGTAAATCATAGTTATTATATTTTTTTTGTTTAAAATGTATTTGAAAAATTCAAAATTAATTGGAAATTATTTTTAAAAAAAAAAAACTAAAATGCTCTCCTTCTATGAATACTCCAATGAGGCACCTCAACTGCGTGTCAGTTGATACTCCTTTGGATCAATCTGACGGAGGAAAACCATGCAATTCACTTACTGGCCCGGGCCCCGGGGACCGGGATTCATTTCCCTCCATATACATACGTTCACATCACCGGCGACAACAACCAGGGAAAAAACGAAGAAGCCATACTTTTATATATTCAAAATTTCAAATGAAAGGGTAAAAGGAGAAACCAGAAGCAGGGCGCGTTCAAGTTCTGAAAACGAGACCCATGACATCTCTTCCACATCGCCAGAGGTCTGGAAATCGTACGTGAAGAGCGATGAGAACTAAATCTCCTGGTGGAGGTAGGGCTAAAACTTCTACAAAACCTTCCCACCCTACCGCAAGGGCAATTCCTCGGGTGAGTTTGGTTCTGTTTCTAATTCTCATGATTTTCTTTTTGGAATTCAAGTTCTGAATGCCTGCTTGGAAACCGCTTTTTCAACTCTATTTCGGTTCTGGTTGCCTACTGAGGAAAAAATATATTTGAGTGAAAATGCTGCTGAGCTTTTTGCTTCGCTGGTTAGGTGTCTTTGACGTAGGCTTGCGTGAGTCGCTTAATGTAAGTTTGCGTTGTTTTGTTGATTTCCTCTCCTCATCTTCACTTTCCTTTTGGTATAATTCCTATTTTTGCTACTCACACTTGTATTCTCACACATGTCAATTGTTAGTTTGTTACGCACATCATTGTTGAAGGAGTTTGGGATTTTCAGAAATCTGTTCTGTTATTGTTTTCCAGCCTTCATGGTTTTTTGGGTTCCGATGATGAAATCCCATCATAGATTGTCAATAATTTATTTTCAAATGACTCATTTCTTGAGAAATTATTGAAATTGATGAAGGATGAAGATGATGCCGCTGTACCTAAAACATCCAATGAGAGTAATCGTGATCTGCTAGATGGTAGGGAGGTTGGTTCAAAAGACAACGTGGATGATGTAATTGATAATAAAATCCTTCATGAGAATTTAGGTCATGACAACATTTGTATAGATGTTGAGGATAGAAAAATTTGCATCCGTTGCAATGAAGGTGGGGAAATATTAGTTTGCAGTGAGAGTGGTTGTCCTGTTGTTGTCCATGCAAAATGCATCAGCTGCAAACCTAAATTTGATGATATGGGAAAGTACTACTGCCCTTATTGCTGGTTAAAACGAACATTGTCAGAGGTCCAAGTATTGAGGAATAAGGCTTTAACAGCGAAGAAAGATTTGGCAGACTTTTTAGATAACAATGCAAATATGAGTAATAAATTGGCCCAAAAATATGGGGAAGAAAAAAGAAAAGATTCCAACGAGTTATCCCTTGCAGCAAATGGGAGCTGCATAGATTATAGGAGTAGTAAGGTAAATGGCAGTGCGTGCACCCAGCCCTCACAGAGAGTGGAAGATCAACAAAATGAAATGGAAGGAGTGACAGTTAATGCTGATCAACACGAAATAGCAATAGAAAATGACACTCGTGCAAATGCTCAAGTAACCAGTACGGGTGATTCTATGCATCATGGGGGAGAAAATACACCAGAGCATATGGATCTGATTGATAAATCTACGACCAGGGAGAAAGTTGATGTTCATAAAATTTCAGAAGCACATAAAACCACATTTGTTGAAGGGGAAAAGGAGATTGAAGCAGAGCATCCAGGATATAGTGATAAAAACGTTCATGAAGGGATTCCTGAGGATGAAGAGGAAGCATCTCCTTCAAGCTCATGCCATATGGGAAAACACAAAGATGGACTCTCACCTGATGTTGCATTTGTCAAACGGACACAAGAAAGTATTGCAGAAGATAATAAGGACACAAGGCAAGACAGAGAGAAGTTGCTCCAGAATGAATCAAAATCAGTGGATACCTCTGTCAGTGAAACTAATGATTCAGGTTCTGAAGCTCTCTTAGTGAAGAAGCGACGTATCAAACATACGGCACAGAGGCATCCACGGAGAGTTAAGAACGCTGACGGTGAAAATGGCTGTCATGAAGATGAGGAAGTTACCAGTTCTGGAACTTTGAGACACGCCCAGAAATCTTCTAAGCAAGGGTGAGTAATTCATTTCTGTTTATATGTCTGCATGCATTAATGCATGTTCATATGTCTTTCCATACATTGTTGTTTGAAAATTTAAGTGGAATCATCTCATGTGAAGGTACTTGCTACCTGTATTATACTATTGGCTTTCTCTCACTTTCAAAAAGTAGCTAAAGAGTTTATTTATTGCTCTCAGTCACAGCAAAAAACTGACTTTACCTACTAGAAAACGGAGGAGATTACACTGGACAACTGAAGAAGAAAATAAATTAAAGGTATGAGTTTCACAAACATATTCTACATTTCTGGTCTGGGAATGAATCATGGATAATGCGCTGACATAATTCATTTGATTGTCTAGTTGTGAAATGGGTTCAGAGTTCAGACCTCTTATGATATATAATCATAACAAATACGTGTTCCTGCGTTTGAACCCCTCCCCCTCTATGTCTCTATCTCTCTCTCAGTTTGTCAGGTGTAGACAAATAGGGGACTTCAAATAGGAAAGATGTAATATTTTTTAGATTCATTTGTCTCCCATTGGTTTAATCAAGAGCTCGGTATGGTGGGACTCACTCATTTTATGAGAGATAATTGACGGCATGGACAGGTCACATGGTGATGAATTCTGACAGGACCCTATTCAAAGGCAAGACATACACTAGGAGACTTAGGAAGACAAATGTAGCACAAACATAGGAACATGAGACTTTTTAAGGTTGCAGGTTTGACTTGCCATTTTGTTGTAAGACTAGGTTGTTTAGCTGCTTATTAGGGTGGCTCCTTGGGTTACGTGAAAGTACTTTTGGCTTATAATACCCGTGAGAGTTTTTGGGGAGGGGTATGCATGTTTTGAGTAATTTTGAGGTGAGGGAACAGGACTTCTACGAGAGGTCCTGAGTCTGTATTTTGGCTGAGGAGATTAATGCTCCATCAGATTATTGTACTTTGGCATTTTCATAGCTGCTGTGTTAATTAATCCGATAGATTAGGCTCAGATTTGGGGCTGATCCCTATCAATTGGTATCAGAGCCACAGAATCCTTGGAGCATGGCGGACGAAATCAAGGACTTACGAGAGTCAGTGGCTAGCCTTACAAGGAAGGTGGACGATCTCTCAGGGCTGCATAAGCAAGTTACAGACCTGACCGAAGGTATGAACTTGATGAAGGAGGTACTACTGCGTTTGGACCCAAGTTCAAGCAAGACGAGGAAGGGAAAGAAGGACACCGAAGACAACCAATCAGATACAGAGACAGAAAGTAATGAGGAAACCAGGGTAACCAGATATCGAAAGCTTGAATTACCTGTCTTCGATGGAGATGATCCGATAGGATGGTTTTGCAGGGTGGAACGCTATTTTCACATCAACCACGTTCCTGAATCAGAGAAACTCGAAGCTGCGGTTGTGTGCCTTGAAAACCGAGCCCTCCATTGGTACCAGTGGAAGGAGGGGCGCGGCATGTTGAAGAACTGGCAGGAGTTCAAACTCAAATTGCTGGAGCGCTTCCATACATTCCAGCGAGGGGGTGAATATAAGGAGCTTTTTGCGAATAAGCAAGAAGGAACCGTGCTTGAGTATGTGGAAGTCTTTGAGAGGCTATCCTTCCCGTTGAGTGAGGCACCGGAGGAGTGTCTAATGGGCGCCTTCTTACACGGCTTGAAGACGGAAGTCCAGGCAGAGCTGGAGGTGGCCGACGCGACGGACCTGGAGCAACTCATCAAAATGGCCCTTCGTATCGATGGCAAGAACAGAATGCTGGATAACGATAAAGCTGGTCGGACCCCTAAGTACTCCAATATGGGCGGGTACAAGAAATACCCGACCCAGCCCAGTTACTCACGGGTGACCCAATTGACTGAAAATTTTCGCCCGACACCCACTCAGAATCAGTCGAACCAATCTGCTAGGCCTGACCCGAAGATGACGGAGACGAAGACGGGCAGCACGTCGACGATGATATCCACGTCTCGCAAGCCTGGATGGGGACGCCGGCTATCGGACTCGGAGATGGCGCGCCGGCGAGAGCTTGGCCTGTGTTTTAAGTGCGGCGAACGTTATGGACCAGCCCACACCTGTCGAGACAAACATCTCCAGGTGTACTTGCTGGACGCCGACGTCGGCATTCCTGAGAAAAACTCCGGCGAAACAGGGGAGGCAACCGGGGAAGGATCTGACGGGGACGAGGAAGCTCCACACATGGAATTGTCGCTCAATTCGCTTGCTGGTTTCGAGAATAATCACACCATGAAGGTGCGCGGGGAGCTCGCAGGATCAGCCATTATCGTTTTAATCGATAGTGGAGCTACACATAATTTCCTTGCAGAGCACCTGGTTGATCAGCATGGGATACCAGCAGAGGAGGTAAAGGAATACACTATAACAGTGGGAGATGGATTCACGGTCAGACGTGACAAAAGGTGCAGAGACGTGGTCTTACGAATTCAGGGGCTCGATATCACACAAACATTCTATCCTTTTCCTTTGAGGGGAATTGACGCTGTGCTGGGGATTGAATGGCTGAGCACCTTGGGTGATGTAAAAGTCAACTGGAAGCTAATGACCATGAGAATCGGAAGGGGAAGCAACAGGATTTGCTTGACAGGGGATCCACAACTCTCCCGAACTCAAGCCTCATTACAGTCAATAATCAGGACAGTTCGAAAGAAGGGGCAAGGATTTCTTGTGGAATGCCATAGTCTTGAGAAGGATGAGGAACACAACCCGGAGGTAACTCTGGAAATTCAGCAATTACTGGACAGGTTTGATTCAGTATGTCATCCTACTGAGGCTCTTCCACCTCGGCGAACACGTGACCATGCCATCGAAATTAAGCCCGGAGAACAACCACCTAATATCAGGCCATATAGATACCCTCATTCCCAGAAGAAGGAAATTGAAGAATTAATCAGGGATATGTTACAAACGGGGATTGTTCAACCGAGTACCAGCCCCTATTCCAGTCCTGTTTTGCTGGTTAAAAAAAAAGATGGAAGCTGGAGATTTTGTGTGGACTACCGGGCATTAAACAAAATCACAGTCCCTGATAAATTTCCGATTCCCACCATTGATGAGCTGCTGGACGAGTTAAAGGGAGCGATGGTTTTTTCCAAATTAGACCTTAAATCAGGATATCACCAGATCAGAATTAAGGCAGGGGATGAACACAAGACAGCATTCCGGACTCATGAGGGGCACTACGAGTTTCAGGTTATGCCTTTCGGTCTTACCAACGCTCCCTCTACCTTTCAAGCATTGATGAATGAAATTTTTAGGGGATACTTGAGACAATTCGTGCTTGTATTTTTCGATGACATTCTGATTTATAGTTGCAATATTAGAAATCACTTGGAGCACCTAGAGAAGGTGTTAGCTATTTTGCAGGAAAATCAGCTAGTCCTCAATTTAAAAAAATGCAGCTTTGTACAGCCAAGGATTGAGTACCTTGGTCACATCATTTCGGAACAGGGAATTCAAGCCGATCCCAAGAAAGTGGAAAGCATGTTGACTTGGCCCCAGCCCAAGAACGTGAGATCATTACGAGGGTTCCTAGGCTTAACCGGGTACTACCGGAGATTCGTCAAGAGTTATGGAAGGATTGCTAGCCCTTTGACTGACCTCCTCAAGAAAGAAGCATTTAAATGGACAGCCGACGCTACCCACGCCTTTGAAGCACTCAAAACCGCCATGACTACACTTCCGGTACTTGCGATGCCAGATTTCTCCATTCCTTTTGAACTAGAAACCGACGCTTCGGGGACTGGTGTGGGGGCTGTATTGATGCAGCAAGGGCGCCCCGTTGCTTTTTATAGTCAAAAGCTGTCAAAGAAGGCTCAACAATGCTCAGTTTACGAAAGGGAATTGATGGCAATTGTGTTTGCAGTCAAGAGATGGAGACACTACTTATGGGGGCAGAATTTTGTCATAAAAACTGACCAAAAGGCGCTGAAATACTTGCTGGAACAGAGGATTTTGGAAGAACACCAGCAGAAATGGGTCTCCAAGTTGATGGGTTACAAGTTCGAGATTTTGTATAAACCAGGCAAGGAGAACCGAGCAGCCGACGCCCTCTCACGGAAAGAAGACACCATGAAATTAATGGCAATATCCATGTGGCAAAATGATGACATGGAGAAGTGGGATGAGGAAGTTCATAGTGATCCGAAACTTAGAACCATAATGCAGAAGTTACTCACCAAACATGGCGGAGCTGAAGGGTACAGCATCATCAAAGGGACTCTGCACTACCAGGGCCGACTGGTTTTACCTAAGAAATCAGCAAGAATCCCCATATTGCTAAAGGAGTTTCACAATTCGCCTATGGGAGGACATTCAGGGTATTTGCGGACATATAAAAGACTTGCTAATATTGTGTATTGGGAGGGAATGAAGCGAGAAATTCAACAGTACGTCGCTGAATGTGAGATTTGCCAGCGCAATAAACATCAAGCTCTCTCTCCAGCTGGGCTGTTGCAGCCCCTGCCAATTCCAAATGCTGTTTGGGAAGACATCAGCATGGATTTCATCTCCGGCTTGCCAAAATCCCAACGATATGACACCATACTAGTCATCGTTGACCGTCTTACTAAGTATGCCCATTTCCTAACACTTCATCACCCCTATAGTGCAAAGGATGTGGCAGAATTGTTCGTAAAAGAGATTGTTCGACTACATGGGTTTCCAAAGACTATTATTTCAGACCGTGACCGGGTGTTCATAAGTCAATTTTGGCGCGAATTGTTCAAGCAAGCAGGTACTCAGCTATGCTTAAGCTCGGCCTATCATCCCGAAACTGACGGCCAAACCGAGGTACTTAACAAAGGGGTCGAGACATATCTAAGATGCTTCACTAGTGAGCGACCGAAACAATGGGCTCAATGGTTGCCTTGGGCCGAGTATTGGTACAACACCACTCATCAAGGGTCGGCTAATATGACCCCTTTTCGGGCTCTGTATGGGAGAGATCCGCCAACCTTCCTCAAACTTACCAATGAGCCGTCAGCAGTGGAAGCAGTGAATGAGCAAATCCGGTCCCGCAATGCCATTATTGACATGCTTAAGGACAACTTAATCAAGGCCCAGGAGGAGATGAAGCGGCAAGCCAACAAACACCGAAGGGACATACACTTCGCTGTTGGGGAGCAAGTTTATGTCAAAATTCAACCGTATCGGTTGAGGTCTCTAGCCACAAGGGTCAATGAGAAGCTTAGTCCTCGATTTTATGGACCCTTCAAGATTGTGGAACGTGTGGGAGCTGTTGCATACCGGCTGGATCTTCCCCCTACGGCCCGTGTTCACCCGGTTTTCCATATTTCAGTCCTTAAAAAATCTGTGCAGGCTGCCCCTGTTACTCCTACTATACCCCCGGCCCTGTCAGACCAACTAGAGCTGCAAGTTCAACCGGAAACTGTGTGCAAGGCGAGAAAGTTGTTGAATGGACAGACCGAAGTTCTCATCCAGTGGAAGGACCTTCCGGCTCATGAAAGTTCGTGGGAAGATGCTGATACAATTGCGATACAATTTCCAGAATTTCACCTTGAGGACAAGGTGAAGCTTTTAGGGGAGGGTAATGACAGGACCCTATTCAAAGGCAAGACATACACTAGGAGACTTAGGAAGACAAATGTAGCACAAACATAGGAACATGAGACTTTTTAAGGTTGCAGGTTTGACTTGCCATTTTGTTGTAAGACTAGGTTGTTTAGCTGCTTATTAGGGTGGCTCCTTGGGTTCTGTGAAAGTACTTTTGGCTTATAATACCCGTGAGAGTTTTTGGGGAGGGGTATGCATGTTTTGAGTAATTTTGAGGTGAGGGAACAGGACTTCTACGAGAGGTCCTGAGTCTGTATTTTGGCTGAGGAGATTAATGCTCCATCAGATTATTGTACTTTGGCATTTTCATAGCTGCTGTGTTAATTAATCCGATAGATTAGGCTCAGATTTGGGGCTGATCCCTATCAAATTCCTTGCTAATTTAAGACTTAGGATTGAAACAAGAATGAATAAAGCATAATGACTATGCCCTTGCAACAGTCCTGGACAATTCTTTTTACTTATGCCATTCATAAATTTATCTGAATAGTACAACATTCAGACATTCATACGACTGGTTAACTTTAGTAATCAATCCAGTTTTATGTTTCTACTTCTGAACTTGTATGGTTGATGGATTTGTATTTTATGACTCCCAAACACTGATGTTCTTGTGCGGGACAAACCAAGATTTGTGCTATTTTGACCCATCCCGTGTGTAAGTGTTCTTGTTCAGAAATTGTTCTGAACCTCAGTGCGTTGAAACAAAGATAATCAGGGAAATCAATAATGACACAAACGGAAAAGAGATAATTGTGTTTTTTATTCATGGAAATCATGTTGTAAAGACCTTTGTTTCCCTGAATCCATAGCCTACTTTGTTCATACATTGCAGGAAGGAGTTTTAAAATTCTCAAAGGAAAACCAAAATATCCCTTGGAGGAAAATTTTAGAATATGGTGGTGATGTATTTGATGATACACGCACCCCAGCTGATCTTAAGGATAAATGGAGGACCTTGGCAGCGGGGGCAGGTAAATTACTGTACGCAGTTTAATTGATGATTTATTTTCATAAGCAAATGAATAAGTGCCTTTATAGTGGCTTCCAGGGGTATCATAGCCATCTAAATTCAAAGCCCATGCATTAATTTGTATGTTTATGTTGAAAAATGAAATAAGAGGAGAGTGTATTTGCTGAGACTCAGCTTAGCTCAATCTGAGTAAGTCATTTCATTGTTTGTGTGTGTTGGGGGTGAGAGAGAGCAACTTACAAAGATTAAACAATAAAGAATAAGTGGCTCATAATATCTTAGCTAACTTATTGTTATTTTTTCAATTCTAAACAAGATTTCTACATGTTGAGTTTACAAGTCGTGCCTCTTAATGCGTATAACTCAGTTTGTGCAAGTATTTAAGGAAGGCCATGATCTTGCACTGGACCCATGTCAGCTGTGGATTCACCAAATTGGAACATTTTTATTCAATTCAAACATGGAAAGAAAATATGGACATACAAATTAGTTATAGTTTTACTGCGAATAAGTTATTTATGAAATTCTCATTTTTTTTTTTCCAAATTATTATCTGTCAGTTTATCATATGCTTATCCTAACTCACCATAACCAATTGACTGCCTCTGTAAACAGGATCATATCATCTTCAGTACAAGTAGTCTGCCTAATTTTTGGAGCCTTTGGTTTCTTCAGACTAATAAGGGAAAGCTAGGCGTTTCTCTCAATCATGTTTTCTCAGCCTTCCAAGCTCTGAGGAGTTTGTTTCTCATTTTCTTTACTCCCTCTTGCATGCCGAGGGAATACATACCTTCTAGGTTCTAAAAACAAAATCCTTGTATATGGCTCTCTCTCTCTCTCTCTCGCACGCACAGATGGGATTTAAAGTTATCCACTAACATGAAACATGGTTTGGTGTGATCAATAGTGAGACATTATATCCAAATGTCCTAGTGTTGGTAAAATGTGGGGAAAAGCCAATTAACTTGGCAGTCTCTACAAATAACTTCCCGCTCCCTAAAACTGTACCGTTTACACATAATCAATATATAGTTCATTTTTCAAATGTTGTGCCAAGAGATTTTGCTTAAAAAAATGTTGCGGCAACAGATATATGTCTACTTTTTTATTCTAATAGTTTTTAATAATATAAAATCTATTTGAATTGTAAACAAACTTATTTTTTTAAAAATCTGAATAATGAAAAATAGTTATTATGGGTATTAATATTATGTTTTATCCCTTCCATTAGGTTATTCATATGTTTTTTTGGGCCTAGGATTGTTCTGTTGGGCTTAAGCCTTTTAAGTGACTTGATTTAATTTGAATTTAGGGAAAACTAATTATTTAGTCCTTAAAGTTTCAACTCAATTGCAACTCAGTCCCTAATTTTTGACTAGCTATAACCGAGTCCTCAAATTTTCAGCTGTTTTATAAAATCATCTGTTTAGTGAAAGAGGAAGGAGCAAGCGGTAGAGTTTCAAACGGTGTTTAGAGGGTTAAATATTGCATCCATCTCAACAGTCAGTCCCACTTTGGATTGTTGTGCATTGAAGAAAATTTAAAAAAGAATTGAAAAGAATGATACTTACTCACTTGCTCTATTTCACACATCGCTTGCCTTCTGCATACTTTACCCGCCCACTCTGATCTTCAACCCAGGATTAGACTCGTTGTTCTTGCCCTGTAAATTTAACATATTTATCTATATATTCAAAAAACGATCAAGCAGGGTTGTTTTTTATGGATTTTTGAGAATTGGATTTATCCACTTTTGTTGTACAAGATGCCAAGCTCTAGCAAAACTTGATTATTAGCTGTGGTTTGGTTTTTTCTCTTGGATTCCCTGCTATCTTGAGGTGGTTTGTCCATATAATTTATGTTGTAGGATGCAGAGATGATCAAGGCTCCTTTAATAATGCCATTGTATTCTGGTCCAAGTGAAAAAAAAACACATTGGGATTACAGCCTAAGCCTTATGTGCTTATTAATTGTGACTATTGTACAACAAAAGTGGATAATTTATGGGACTCTTGAAGGGTTAGTGTGTGTTGGATCAATAGTGACACAAACATTTAATCCCTTTGTTGGTGTTCCTTCAGCAAGCCCCCGGTATGATTCTAAATCTCAAATTTGATATTCATTATCAATGGCTTTTATCTCCCATTTTGTCCATAAAGCATCCTGGAATTGAGTATTAAACTACTGAACTTTTTTTTTTTGAATGAAAAGGGCAATTTTCATTTTAGATGAAACTATGTATTTACAACAGTATCGGTTAACAAAGAACGTGCCTTTTTTTCATATTTCCCATGGGTTTTAATGAGCTATGCAATTGATTTTTTATTTTTTTAAAAATGATTTTTAATTTCAATTATATAGGAATATTATTTAGTTAAAAATTTAATATTTTTATGCTTTATAATATATATTTTCTATGCCTACATTTACAATATATTAATTATTTCATATTTCTTATAATTAAGTATTTTAGTGTTTAATAAGATTCATGCTTTTTTTAATCATTTTCCATCTCAACTCAATTTTCAATCGCTAACCCAAACACGTTTCTATTTAGAAAAAAACCACTTCTACTACCGTTAATCCAAATATAAATCACATTTACCATTTGACTTTTTTTTTTTCTATCTTACTGTTACAAAAGTCAAATAGAAAATAATCATTTCTCCTGTCACTAACTCAAAGTGACATCTACTTTTTGCTTGGCTAATATGTATTTTTCTTCTTACGTTATACCATCAATTTTTAATTAAAAGTATAGAGTATGTACGTTTTCCAGGATTGTACAATTGGTAGTTTTAAATGAAAAATCCGATATCTTCAGGTTAAAAAGGTGAAAAATATGATAATAAATGAATGAATCTTCATTACATGCTTCTCTTTTATGTACTTCTTAGGTGTTTCTCCTCCTAAGAAGCACATAAAACAAATATTGATAATTTTTTTTTTATATTTTTTTTTATATTTTATATATTTAGATTAAATTATATACTGCATTCTGAAATATTTTTTGCACCAAGTATCTCAAATTAATTAATTTACAAGAGACTGGTGTTACAGGAAATATATTTCTGAATGCAAAATTGGAAATTAATTAATTTGAGATACTGAGTATAAAAAAAATATTTCAGGATGCATCATATAATTTAATCTAAATAAATAAAATATATATATAAAAAAACCATCAATATTTATTTATGTGCTTCTTAGAAGGAAAAGCACCTAAGAAGCACATAAAAAAAACATGGAATGAGGACCCTCAATGAATAAGAGCCGTTTGGTATGCGGAATAGATGGGAAGAGAAGGAAAGATGAGCAAGTTCCCTTATTTAGTACACTTTTAGCGTCTAGTCTTCCTGGGAACTCAAATTCCTGGGCCCACCAATCTTCCCTTAAAGGTGGGAAGATAAGATCCTACTGAAATTGGTGGGAACCCAAGTTCCCTCTATGAACAATGAATAATGACGTTTTTGGATATATTTACCCCTCATAAAATATTTATTTTTTATAAGGCAAGAAAATAGGATTAAATTCAAATTTATGTAACAAATTTGAATTTGATAAGCGAATATTTTAGACAAATTCGAATTTGATAAAAAAATATTTTATACAAAAAGCTAATATCATTTTTGGTAAATTTGACTCTGAAAAAGCTATTCTGATAACAATATCTAAACATTATCATTTTATCAAAATCACTTTTTCAATAATCTATTTTGAAAAAGTCATTTTACCTCATAAATCCCAAAAGTTATTATCCAAAAACTAAATCCAAATGGGCTCTAAGCCTATAAAAACAAAGACAAGCATTGGCATATGAATGACTTCTTGGAGGATCGCAAAACAAAGGTTTAGTAGTTGACTATGATGAATCAACAAATAGATTTTTAAAGGTTGATACTTGGACTCATGAGCCCACACAAATAAGAAGTGAGGGGCGTTTAGTGTAGATAATAGAAATAGTATTTTTGCCCCATTTTAAAAAGTTTATAAGTATTTTTGGATCTAAAAAAATTTTATGGTGTCATGTGCACTTTCGTGAAAAGTTTATGGGTTAATCTGTCTCTTAACCAGAAAAATAATTAGTGTGGGGCCACGAAACCAAAAGTTAACTGACTTTTGCATTAGTCAATAGAGTTGACATTTTTGACTCATTTAGAAAAAGTTTATTTGCATTTTTGCACCCACCGTAATGTATGTGGTGCTAGAATCTAGATGCACATACGAGAAAAGTATATAAGTATTTTTACACCTTAACCTGATAATTTTTATATATTTATTTTTTTACCATACTATTTTTATTTATTAAAATAAAAAAAAGTGTGACTTTTTTTGCGAACCACAAAAATGTGTGACTTCCGTTAAGATGGCAGCAAGGTGTTGATATATATATATATATATATATATATATATATATATATATGGGGTTTAAACTTCTCATGTTGCATGAGAAGAAGAAAATTCCTACACACAAATGAAATTGTAAGACCCACACACACACACACATATAATTAGAATTATATATATGTGGTCCCACTATTTCATGTGTGTGTGACATAAGAAAACACTTCTCCTACAACATGAGAAGTGTTTTTCCCTATATATATATATATATATATATATATATATATATATATATATATATATATATATTATTGATCATAGATTGATATTAATTCTGATAATTATGTTTTATCGTTTCCCTCCGGGTCCTTAATATAAAACATATTGAGAGAGTTTATATTGATCTTAAATATAAGACATGATTGAGACAGCACTCTCTTCAGCGATTTTATCAAGCAGGTATAAGGGAAAGACTTTTTTGAACTCGCTCGATATCTCTCTCTCTCGCGCCGCACTCTCTTCATCTCAAACCCTAGGTTTTCTTTCTCGCCGGCGGTGTCCTCGCCGCCGGCGAGCCCCAACCTAAGCCACAGTCGCACTTGTCTTGTAGATCGGTGCTCGGTGAACCAGTGAAGGCCACATCGGAGTTTTTGGAGCCGTGTTTTTCCGATCGGGCGTGAGTCGCCGGTGGCGAGTCTCCATCTTCTTCGACGCCGCCCTCCAATGTTCTCCGCCGGATCTCGGTATGTGACGGTGGCCTCTCTCGCCTCTGGGCGAGCTTTTCCTCTCCCTTTCCGAGATCGTTCTTGGGGTGGTGGGAGTCTTTTCCTCATTGTGAGAGTAGTAGTAACTACCTCCTCCTCCCCTGGCGTTTCCGGTGACCGAGCGTTTCCGCGACAAGCGATTTCCCGTGGCGAGAGGAAGGTCCTTTACTTAGTTATTTGTGCTTTTGGTTTTAGTGGTGGTGTTTTTGTTGTGATTCGATTCGCGTTTTGGGGATAGGGTTGTGTTAATGGTCTTTGTTGCTATATCTTTCACTTCTCTCGAGGGCCATTGTTGGGGTTGTTCGATGGTGGCGATTCCAAATCACTAGTGTTAGTCTTTATTTGTTCGGTAGGTATTTGCCATATTTACTTGATTGGAGGAGAAAAAGTATTCTTAAGGACTTCATTTGTTTTCTTTCGAGGTTGGGTTTTTCTGTTCCTCGCCCTTATCGGGGTAATTGTGTAGCTGATTTAATTGCAGCTTATCCTTATAAGAAGGTGTGCTCGGTAGGGTGGGTTTTACAACCAACACCTTCTTTCTTGTTACTTATAACCTCGGATGTCCAGGAGCCGATGCGAGTCTCGAGACTACTTTTATTCCTACCTCTCCAGGTGTGTTTGGTTATTAGCATTTGGTTTGTACTTGTTTTATGTGTTTGTGTTCCCGTTGTTCTTGTTCTGGTTTATTTATTTCAGTTGTAATTGTTCTGGTTTATGTTATTTCAATTGTAATTGTTATGTTCTATTGTATCTTTTGATTTGAGTATTAATATAAGTATCTTTTGAGCAAAAAAAAAATAAATATAAGACATGATCTTTTTTTTTTTTTTTTTTTTTTTTTTTCTAATTTACCTCTATTGATACTCTTTCAACCACATGATTAAGGAGGAGGGGAAGGAGGATATTTTAGAAGATGATTATAGTGTTTTAGAAAATAAATATCATATTAACTAATTTAACTAACTTTTTTAATTTAATCAAATTAAGTAAATATGATGACACAAATGATGACATTTTAATGTGGTGTGTTAATCAATAGTGACACCAACATTTAATCCCTTTGAACCCTCAGCATGCCCCGATATGATTCTAAATCTCAAATTTGATATTATTATCGATAACTTTTATCTCCCATTTTGTCCATAAAGTATCATGGAATTGTATTAAACTACTAAACTTTTTTTTTTTGAATGAAAAGGGTCATTTTCATTTCAGATGAAAGTATGTATTTACAATAGTATCAGCTAACAAAAGAACATGGTTAAAAAAAAAAAAGAAGCTAGAAAGGCTTAAAAACAGAAAAACTCGTAATGGTATGATTACAATAACTTAGACTATAGAAATGATCCCTGTGCAGTGTATGTGTTAGAATATAAGGTGTTAGTTAGTAATATAGTTAGTTGGTTAGAAGAATTAGTTAGAGGGCTAGGGGTCCTACTCTATATAAAGGGTTCCCCTCACTATTACTTTCATTCAATATACACATTGTAAGAGCGTTATTGCTACATTGTCAATAATACATCTTCTTTCCTCCTAATTATTTCTCTCAAATCAGTCTAGTTAACATGGTATCAAAGTCAGGTTCATTTATTTAAATTTTTTCAAGTTTTGGTTTGGGCAGATAATCAAGAAACCCATGAAGGTAATTCTTGTTTTACCACCCTATATCTGAATGCTTCAATTGTTTTTTTTTTGCTAAAAAAATTTTAGAAAAGGGGTCGGGCTCACCCACAATCCAAGGGCAGGGCGCTTGGGCCCGTCATGAGGCACCGGGACAGAGAGTACACATGCCTCCACCTCTACCAGCGTTTCCACCGCTTCCTAGACCTCAGGATGCCTCCCCGCTTGACCAACGTAGGGATCGAACCCCCTCCCTTGAGGTGAGGAAGTCCGACCCCCTTGCCAGTTGAACCCAAGGACGAGGGGTGAATGCTTCAATTGTTGTGATTGCCCAAAAGCATCAATAAACAGCCTCAACTTTAGAGGCCCAAAAGCAAAGGAAAATAAAGAAGTGGCCCAAGATAAGGCAGTAAACCAAGAAGCATGAAGGTAGTTCTTGGGTTTCCACCGTATGGGCTGGTCCAATTATTAATTCGGGTCAAGTATTCCAACCCGGTTTAAATCTTGAATTCCCGATAGAGCTGTGCGCAGAGAACGAAGAGAGCAAGATGGACTTGATTTCTTGGTTGAGATTCGGTGGTTCGCGGTGGAGGTTCGCTGGTCAGTTAAGAACCGACGGTGGTTCGCGGTGGTTCGTAGTGGTGCGACGTTGGTCCGTTAAGAACCGGCGGTGATTCACAGCCAAGAAGCAAGGCAAGATCGACCAATCAGGTTCTTGAAGGAGCATCAGGTGCTTGGGAAGATCTCTCGCCGGAAGATCGGCGGTGTTGACGGTGGTACGCGGTGTTTCGCGGCCAGAAACCGACCGTTTTGTCGGCAATAGCTTGCTCGCAATTTATTTCAAGTTGGTCCAGATTTCTCGGAGACTCGGAAAGTGTTCGATGGCCTTTTCTGTGAAGGATGTGGTGTCGTGGAGTTCAATGATTTCTGGGTACGGTTGATATTGGCGGTGATGCGAGATTCACAGGTGGTTCGGTGGTTCTCGTGGTTTGTGAATCGACGACGGTGGTGCTTGTCTTCCGTCGGCGGCACGATGCGATTGCATAGATGGTTCGTTGATAAAGAGAAATTCTTGGAATGTTTGAAAAGTAGTTAGGCGATGTTCTTCGATTCCAAGACGTTGAGGCCACGACGGTGGTTTCTGCACTGATCCTGGTCGCGGTGGTTTAAGACTCTTGCGACGGTGGAATCTGCTGGTGTTAACGATAGAGCTTCACAATCCCAAAGAAAACGCAATTCTTGAGACTTATTATGGAAAATCTGAGAAGGAACATTATTATCCTTCAGAAACTAAAAAAAAATGAAGATGAGAAAGATGGACGAAAAAGAAAGAGGGAAGAAGAAAAAAGAAAGGGATAATAATTTGAAGGAAGGTGGAACTTTTGAAGCTGCAAAAAGAATTGCGAAAGATTCTGATTCTGATTTTGGAGACGGAGCTTCTGAAGCTAAACCAATCAATCTTGATTCTTGTTCTTCTCTTCCTTTCGTGGAAGAAGAAATTGGTAATTCGAGGCAACCGTCGAGTGAAGAGAAGGAGAATGGAAAGCCCAAAAGTTTGCATAGTGATAACCAAACAGAATTCGAACATGAGAGACCTTTCTTCCAAGTCGAACTCCAATATACAAGTATCAGTAGCTATCTGAATATACCATTGAAGATCAAAAGCTCTCGCCCCTGCTTCACCCCTGCTGAACCGAGAATGGAGACGAGACGCACAAAAGGCCAAGAATCTAAATCTTGCTGCACATTTTCATGGTTGGGTATCGTTTTACATTCTTTTATACTATAAAATGCCTCTGAAAGATGGGAAGAAGCAATAAGTAATTGGGTTATTATTGATCGAACTGTGATTGCCCAAGAGTGGGAGACTATTCTGCATGTTATTGACAAAAGATGAATCGCCATTTATGAACTGCACCAAATTCTGCAGAAGTTGGAATTGAACTAACTGCTGAGTCAAATCTGTTTGCTGACCCATATTGAAAGTTTTCGTTTATTTCAAGATTTAGTCAATTTATTGTCTGCCACATTGTTGTCTAGAGTCGCTGTTCAATCTAAGAATTTTTGTATGTTGTTCCCATCGTAATGTGGGACGAGTTCACAAATGATGATCTTCATTCTTTAGCTTATTCCCTTGGAGTTTGAGTTTGTGCATGCGCATTGATCATCATTGAAGGCCTCAATCATTGTTCTGTGGTTGTTTTTTTTCAACTACCGTGGATGTTCCTGCATACCCAGGGCTAAAGTCGCAGTTTAATTGGTTGTCCTTCATTTTGGTATTTCATGAGTTGGAATTCAAGTTGTCTTCAGAAGGCATTGTTAACCGGCCTATGGGTATGGCATAAGTCCACTCTTTCTGCACATTATGCAGAAATATGGAGGATTTGATTTGAGGGTGCCCAAGGCTATATTAGCTTTCGTCATGACTTTAAGTTGTGCTCAATAATGGAATTGCTATCAGTGAAAAAGCATCAGGCACGTAGACTTCTTATTTTTCATAGGTGGGATAAGGAGAATTAATCTACGGAGTTTGTGGAAAGGGGGAAGACATTACTCTTGGCTGAAGCTGGTATTATTGAAAAACACAGTGATTCAAGCTTATCAGTTGCTTCTTCAATAAAGTGTGCAATCTGCTTCACGGTTGTTCCCTGTGATCGAGCAACAATAATGGACTGTGGTCACTGTTTTTGCAACAGCTGTTGGACAGAATATTTCATTTTTGTGATAAATGAAGGTCAAAGCAAACACATTAGATGCATGGCATACGGATGCAAATATTATTGCAATGAGGATATTGTGAGCTAGTCAAACAAAGGAGCCTTGGTATGGCAGAGACATTTTAATGGGCTACAAGCATATTGAAACAACAAGCATGAGTTTAGCATATTGTTGCCCCTAGTATCTCGAATTTGCATCTTCCTCTTCTCTCATTTGAATATTCACATGGGGGGTTATATGGATACGGTATTTTAGAGCAGAGTTGAGAGCAGAGTTGTCGCCTCCTTGCTCCTGTTTTGTATTCCAGTCACATTCGGGCCTTTATATGTTCTGTTGAGTGTTGGTTTGTCGCCTCCAGACATATCCCGTTCGTGATGTATTTTGTCTCGGTGACGTTATTCCATCGAGGGTTGTATTCTTGGTGATGTTATTCTATCAAGAGGTTATATCATTTGTCACATTGTTTCTTGGCTTAAGTTCAATGGGTGAAGAATATTACAAATAGAAGATTTTGCATATTGGTTTGGGTCAAGGAAGTATGAGAGGCCAAGAATATTGATGGTCTTGTTTAGAAGAGAAGCACCTCAGTAGATATGAAGAAGGATTATTTTTGAAAATGATTTTGTATTGTTTTGTGATTTTTGTGATTGTAAAACAATTCAGTTTGATTCACCTTATCCCCTTATTTGTTGTTCAAGTTGAACACATTTGAGATAAATAGTGTTCAACTTGAGGGGGCGTGTTAGAATATAAGGTGTTAGTTAGTAATATAGTTAGTTGGTTAGAAGAATTAGTTAGAGGGCTTGGGGTCCTACTCTATATAAAGGGTTCCCCTCACTATTACTTTCTATCAATATACACATTGTAAGAGCGTTATTGCTACATTGTCAATCAATATTATTTTATTTAAAATATATATTATCTATAACCCTAATTCCCTAAAGCACTTCGGCCTTCACCACATTTTGTTCTAGCTGATTGTCTGTCTTGCTTCTCAGTTCTCATCTCTCTCACGTTTCTGTCATCTCAAATTTCAATCTCTTAGACTCTCAGACTCAACGATTCTCTCCCCTTTCTCTCTCTCGTCTCCAGCTCTCAAGTCTTTGCCATTCTGTCTCATCTCTGGCTCAGCCACTCCCGTCTCCAGCTTTCAGGTTTCTTCTTCTTCTCCCTTATGCCTATTTCTTTTGCCGTTTATTGTTGCTATACTGATTCTTGCACTATCTGGTAAAAGTCTTGCATTATCTGTTGCTATGTTGTTTAGGCGTTTGCTGTCTATTTTTGTTTATTACTATAGCTGTGACTCTAAATATATATAAAGACATTCTTATGTTTTTTTAATTAGTTTTCTGGAGGAAAGAATTCGTTTCAATAATTATTAGCCTTCCTTTAATGTTCTGTTCTTGTTCTATATAATTAGTACATAGGCTTTCTTAATGTTTGTTGAAATGTTAAAGGTTTTTTTCTTCTTTTTACTGAGATATAACTATTTCGTAATTATGAACTTGCTGAAGACACTGAAGTTTTAGAATTACATTTCAATTGCTAAGCTTGGTTTCTTACCGTAATTACCTTGTTTATATATATGCTATTTCAGAATTACATCTGGTATATACACTTGTAAGAAAAGTGTACATACCAATTAGTTCTAAGTCTATGGTGAGTAAGACGGTCATGAAATTCCAATTTTTCACACGATAATCTTGGTAGTTTATCTTACGCTTATTTTATAAAAGTATACATATTATAAAATAATGACAAATTACTAGGCTTGCAGCAGTTTAATCTAATGAATCTAAATTTTTTATATGGGAAAAATTGACATTAAACACTTGTATGATATTGATATGACTCTATTTTATTAGGAATTAAGGCCTAATATGACTTTCTAAAGCCAGCTCATATGTAAAAGAAAATAGTTATTACGAGTATTAGTATTATGTTTTATCCCTTTTCCAATTACCATTGCCATTAGGCTATTCATGTTAGTAGGGAAGATTAATTATCTAATTATGTACGAATTACTACATTCGATCTTAAATATAAGACTTAGTTAACTTATTTTTTAAGATATTAAGGAGGCTAAATAAATTAATTTAAAATATTTATATTTATCGTTATTCTCAAAACTAATTTGCCTAACTTATAAAATAATATATAATCTAATGATATACAACATATGATTTGATTAAATAACTTATTTAGTTTCCTTAATTTTTTTTTTAAAAAAAGAAGTTAACTAGGTTTTATATTTAGGACTAGAGAGTATATTGTAAATAATATCTAGTTCTTGCCTGATATGTAATTTTTTTATTTTTTTATACAATCAATTTTTAATTAAAAGTATATTATCGTTTTCCAGGATTGTACCTGTTCTTAGAACACAGATGTCCAGCCGCGTGTATGGGCTGGTGATTTGATATAGGATCTAGTGTCTCGGTCTGGGTACCAATGTGATAGCACACAGACAGAGAGAGGCTCACTGAACACAACCTGGCGCTTGGCCGAGTGGAGTGGGGTGTGTGCTCGGTGTGACAGTATGTAGATTAGTCTAGGTTTAGAGCGTGTGTACCTTGAGGACATGTTGCTTGGGTATTTATAGGACCTACACGGAGCGGCTTTGGCGTGATTCCGGGCCTATTATCGAACCGCCTATCCATATGCGGATGTGTTCCTAGATATCAGGGGTAGTTGAGATATTCCGGGGTTACGGATATGATCGGATCGATGTGCCTACCCTTGGTTGGGCCTCCGTGTGATTGGGCCTTATCTAGGAGTAAAATGTGCTGTTGCCCCACCCAGTAGTTCAAGGTTTTGGACCTGTAGGTAGGTATATCTTGTTTTTATAAATGTCATCCGAGGTGTTACCCATTTCCGACGTCTGCGTGGGCTAGGATTTGTTGAGTTCATTTCCCGGGTGCGTGGTAGCAGTTCGAGGTCGATGAGCCGGTGTCCCTCAATCTCTAATGCGATGTCGTCTTTGGCGCCTTGTGGTTTGCGGGCGGTTGGCCGTGGCCGACATCCGAGGAGAGTCGCCGTGGTTTGGACCGCCGAGCTACAAGCGTGAGATGGTGCGAATCAAAACCGGCCTGCTGGCATTTCTCTTTTTGCCCACTTTTTCAATTCGCTCACTCTCCCCCACACTGGAATTCTTACGCAAAGTCGAGTCATTTCTTAACTTCCAAAGTGTCTCGAGAATACTACGAAGAATCAAAGCTTCTTTCTTGTTCGAATTTTTCATCTACCTTGCGTGTCGATTCTCTGCAAGGTTCGCGTATTCGTGTATTTTATCTTTTTATATTGTTTCCGCATTTTAGTTCTCCCTCTTCCCCTTTTCCTTCTTTGGTGTGCCCTGTATTGCGGGTTTTCGGGTGGAGTGTTTGTGAGTTGAGCTGTCGAACCCATAGGTCTTGTCCTTTTGAGTGTATGTTCTTAGTTGTTTCCCCCTCCTTCTTACCCTTATGTTGGTT